>JBAJHW010000002.1:305340433-305385633 GCA_037013535.1 Intellagama lesueurii | reverse complement strand
CCTCATGGGGGATTTGCTGCCATGAGTCTTGCGCAACATCTTCCTTGTTTATTGATTTACTTGGCACGTATGTGGACACAACTGGTCCCGGATTATTGGATGATACAGGACAAACCTGATCAGGCTGATGTATGTCGTGCTTAGGGTCTCCCCGTGGAGATGATTTGAGTGAGTTTTGTCCAGGAGTCTAAAAAGTCTTTGGAAGTTCATTTTCTTGGAATTCCCCGGATGATGGGTCTGTTCTTTCCTTTTTCCATTTTTAGAAATATTTTTACTCTTCTTGCCAGTTCGCTGTTGGTGCTTCTTGAAACTCTTTCCCTTACTACAGTTGATCTTTTTGTGACTCACTTTATGTGATTCTCATGTTCCACGGATTCATTCTTATTTGTGCAGTGTAGTCCTCCATCCCTCAAGCATATCTCAGCCATTGTGCTTAGCAGCCCATGGCACCCTGACAGGGTGTTTTATTGCCTCCAAAGGGAGGGAGGGAGGAAGGGAGGGAGGAAGGGAGGAATGAAAGAAAGAAAGAAAGAAGAAGAAAGAAAGAAAGAAAAGAAGAAGAAAGAAGAGAAAGAAAGAAAGAAAGGGAGGGAGGGAGGAAGGGAGGGAGGAACGAAAGAAAGAATGGAAGGAAAGTAAGAAAGAAAAGAAGGAAGGAACGAAAGGAAGAAGGAAGGAAGGGAGGGAGGGAGGGAGGGAGGAAGGGAGGGAGGAAGGAAGGGAGAAACGAAAGAAAGAAAGAAAGAAAGAAAGAAAGAAAGAAAGAAAGAAAAGAAAGAAAGAAAGAAAGGGAGGGAGGGAGGGAGGGAGGAACGAAAGGAAGGAAGGAAGAAGGAAGGAAGGAAGGAAGGAAGGAAGGAAGGAAGGAAGGAAGGAAGGAAGGAAGGAAGGAAGGAAGGCATTCTCTCTCCCCCCCCCTCCCCGCAAGGGATGTGGAGAAACACGTCTTTCTCTGCTGGGACTTTTTGCAGCGTTCAACCTGAAGGTGAGAAAGAGGCATCTGGGCAACTGAATCTCCACCCTTTCCCAAAAGAGAGTCGGGCCCTTGTTCCTCGTTTGTTGCTTTTATACTGCGGGTTTGTGTGTATGTTTGCTACCTTTTGCGCACTTCATTCTGTCACCCCTTTCCTTTCAGGCCCACCCTTGCTAAGGGCCCTCCCCCCCCCCCCGCTAACTGGATGCTCAGAGGGGCCCAAAGGCATGCATGTGGCGGGGGCCGGGGCGGCGGGGGGAGGAGGGGAGTCTGCCTCGCTCCCTTTGTGAGGGGGTCGGAAAGCGAAGCGGCTTTGTTTTGCTCCGTCCTGAGCGCAGTTTCCTCTCTTGGATCGGGCCCAGCTTCCCCATTTCATTTCCACGAACGCTGAAGGCAGCTTCGTGCGTGGGGAAGCGAAACCTGAGCGCACACACACACACACCGCCCCCGCTTTGGCTTCCCTCCGCTGCTGCTGCTGGGGGAGGGAGGAAGGGAGGGAGACCTCAAGGAACAGAACCAGGTGGGGGCAGGGCAAGAGGGCCCCCGGCCTTTGGGCCTAGAGGTTCCGCTCCTAATCCCCCCACCCCAAAGAGCGGGAAGCAGGGGAAGCGGGTCTTAATGACACCAGCGTCGGGGGGGGGGGGAGTGTGTCCAAGGGGGTGGGGGGGAGGGGGGAGGGGAAGGATTCCTTCTTGCTGGCTGGCCAGGGAGTTAAAGGCTAGCGGTGGGGGCCTCATGGGGGCGATTCTGTGGCGCTCCCCCTCCCACCCCGAAGTCAGTCTCTGGAGCTTCACCGGCAGGGTCAAGCCGGCCTCTGAGCGCACCCAGCTGGATTGGGGAGTTGCGAAGGAATGCGGGTGGGTTGCGGAGGGGAGCGATCCGGCCAGTCGCAGCCTTCGCCGCCAGGTCGGGGGGCGCTCCCAAGGACCCCTCGGGCCTTCCGGTCAAGCCAGTTCGCTGGCCCCACTCCCTTAATCTAGATGCAGTTAATCTATAGCACTCTGCACATGCGCTTCGGAAAACCCACCAAGATCGTGGGGCCAAGGGCTTGGCTGCTGGGCGAGATTCCCCAGGCGAGGGGTCTCTCCTGGCGGTCTCTGAGCCTTTGCCCTCCGCCAGAGGGCGCTTGGCCCGGCCGGTTCCTTTTACTCTCCCCGCCCGGTATTTGTCTTGGACTCGTTTCCGGATGCGCGGCCCACCATTTCCCCCCGGATGACGCGCCTCTTTCGCTGAACCACAGGCTCACGCCTTGGGTGCCAAGCCTTTGCACTTTGCACACGCTCTGAGGCGTCCATGTGCGCAGGGAACGTCAACCGAGGGCTGGGTTTCCGGGGCGAGAGTTAATCCACGCAGCCCTGCCAGCGCAGGGTCTCCAGACCGAGAGGCGTCTATTCTAGAAGAATAAGTTCATTAAAAGTAAACGCGAAGGGTAGAAAGATACAAAACAGCGAAGCTTCAAAGGTTTCAGAGTTCAAGGCAAAAAGCCTTAATGACGTTACAAAGAAGCTAGAAGAGAGGAAACGCTGCTCCTTCGGATCTAGGGCTTCAACAGGCACGAACCCATGAACCCGGTCAAGCTCGGCGCTTACACGTCAGAGTCAAAACTGGCTCTCCTTCCATTCTCGGAGCCGCTTTCCTCTCTGTCTTAGAGAGGAGCGGGTCTGTTTCCCGCCACAGCTCCCATCGCCCCCACCTCTTCCGGAGTCTTAACACTCTCCCTGCATACTTAAGGCATCTCTGTTTTGGGGGCTTATCCCTCCCCTTCGGCTGATTTGCGTGTTCGGTGAGAACCTGGCAACACGCAACTCCAAAGAGGGTCTTTGAAACGCGTTAACCTGCAGCTTTGCGGGAGTCTGCCTCGAAGGCACAAAGCCACTGGCTTGGGGTATTTTGCACTTAAAGGGGTGGGGGTGGGGGTGGGGGCTCCCTCCTTTGATATTACACGTGGAGCTGTTATCCTGGTTCTCTGGTTCTGAGAACATCTTCGTGTAACTTTTATATGTGTCTGGAGTTGTCCTCAGGGGGTGTCTCTATGTCCTTCTGTCCACATCTTCTCCAAAAGATAAGGGGTCAAAGTGGGCTCTCTAAAGCCCTTGTGAAAGACCCTCACCTTCTTCTCCTCACCTCCATTCCCTTCCCCTGCTTCCTTCTCTAGAATAACATGGGAGGCTGACAAGATCATTCGCCAGAGACAGAAACCTTAAAGTGTGGTCCAGGCCCCTTCCTCAGTGTTTTTCTCCTGATCGCCAGAAGGTGGAGCCACCGCTGGTGGTTCAGACCTCCCCTTAGTCTGTTTCCCCCCCCCCCCCCCAATTTGTCCAGATGGAGGATCTCCTTCTGAGTTGCTCTCTGTGTTGCCCTTCATCAAGTGGGAACCTCTCGGCCTGCTTGGTAAATAATGTCTGGCTTGGAGGAATGCCCAGAAGTGTCTTGGTCACCTCTCCTTGTTGTTTAGTCGTTAAGTCCTGTCCGACTCTTCGTGACCCCATGGACCAGAGCACGCCAGGCCCTCCTGTCTTCCACTGCCTCCCGGAGTTGGGTCAAATTCATGTTGGTCGCTTCAATGACACTGTCCAACCATCTCATCCTCTGTCGTCCCCTTCTCCTCTTGCCTTCACACTTTTCCAACATCAGGGTCTTTTCCAGGGAGTCTTCTCTTCTCATGAGATGGCCAAAGTATTGGAGCCTCAGCTTCAGGATCTGTCCTTCCAGTGAGCACCCAGGGTTGATTTCCTTCAGAACGGATAGGTTTGATCTCCTTGCAGTCCAGGGGACTCTCAAGAGTCTCTTCCAGCACCACAATTCAAAAGCATCAATTCTTCGGCGGTCACCCCTCTTTATGGTCCAGCTCTCACTTCCATACCTGACTACAGGAAAAACCATAGCTTTGACTATGTGGACCTTTGTTGGCAAGGTGAGTTCTCTGCTTTTTAAGATACTGTCTAGGTTTGTCATTGCTTTCCTCCCAAGAAGCAGGCGTCTTTTAATTTTGTGGCTGCTGTCACCATCTGCAGTGATCATGGAGCCCAAGAAAGTAAATCTGTCACTGCCTCCATATCTTCCCCTTCTATTTGCCAGGAGGTGATGGGACCAGTGGCCATGATCTTAGTTTTTTTGATGTTGAGCTTCAGACCATTTTTGCACTCTCCTCTTTCACTCTCATTAAGAGGTTCTTTAATTCCTCCTCATTTTCTGCCATCAGAGTGGTATCATCTGCATATCGGAGGTTGTTGATATTTCTTCAGCAATCTTAATTCCGG
Organism: Intellagama lesueurii; assembly: GCA_037013535.1. NCBI lineage: Eukaryota > Metazoa > Chordata > Lepidosauria > Squamata > Agamidae > Intellagama > Intellagama lesueurii. The sequence continues at coordinate 305,381,400 of JBAJHW010000002.1, read as the reverse complement.
CTTGAGATTCATCCAGTCCAGCCTTTCGCATGATGTATTCTGCATATAAGTTAAAATAAGCAGGGAGACAATATACAGCCTTGTTGTACTCCTTTCCCAATTTTGAACCAATCAGTTGTTCCATATCCAGTTCTAAACTGTTGCTTCCTGTCCCACATATAGATTTCTCAGGAGATAGATAAGGTGGTCAGGCACTCCCATTTCTTTAAGAACCTGCCATAGTTTGTTGTGGTCCACACAGTCAAAGGCTTTTGCGTAGTCAATGAAGCAGAAGTAGATGTTTTTTCTGGAACTCTCTGGCTTTCTCCATAATCCAGCGCATGTTAGCAATTTCGTCTCTAGCTCCTCTGCCCCTTCGAAATCCAGCTTGTACTTCTGGGAGTTGTCAGTCCACATACTGCTGAAGCCTACCTTGTAGGATTTTGAGCATAACCTTGCTAGCATGTGAAATGAGTGCAATTGTACAGTAGTTGGAGCATTCTTTGGCACTGCCCTTCTTTGGGATTGGGATGTAGACTGATCTTTTCCAATCCTCTGGCCACTGCTGAGTTTTCCAAACTTGCTGGCATATTGAGAGTAGCACCTTAACAGTGTCGTCTTTTAAGATTTCAAATAGTTTGACTGGAATGCCATCACCTCCACTGGCCTTGTTGTTAGCCATTCTTTTCCCCCCAACTTGGAAGCGGCGTCTCTACCCCCCTCCCCCAAGAACCCCTCTGTCAGGGGGCAGCACCATCTGCAGCCTGCGGGTGGAGCGGGGATAGAAGACTGCGTTTGGGGTAAGAAAGGGAAGCGCGGGGTTGGGGGGGGGGGTTAAGACTCTCCTTGTCAAACTGCCCCTCGCCTCCGACCCACGCTACACACCCCAAACGGAAGGGGGTCGGGAGCTCCTGTGAGGAAGGGGAGAGATTTGGCTCTCTGCCAACCTAGATCCATCCCCTGCTAGAATTTTTGGAACTGTGACTGGGAGAAGCGCTGTGACCTCCCAACCCCGCAGGATCTCCGAGGTGGGGGGGACACACAGAAGAGCGTCTACGTCGTGAGCATGAAGGAAAAAAGCTCTGTAAAGATTTCTCCAAACCAACCCTCCCGGTACCAGAGGCCACGAAATGAAAAGCTAGATATTCTTTGATTTCGATTCCTGCCTTGAACCGGGGTTTGGACTTGATGTCCTTACAGGTCCCCTTTCCCTACCCCATGGTGGTAGGATTCTCCGTTTTATTCCCTCAGTTCCACATCGACCAGGGCGTGACTGGGCTACGAAGAGGGGCCGAATTCTGAAAAGCCCAGACCTGACTCTTCGCTGTTCTTCTCCTCGGCCATTGAGTCCCCTCCGACTTCTGGAGACCCCATGAAGGAGGGGCCTCCGGGATGCCCTGCCCTCAAGGACGCAAACTCCCGCCCGTTCCCCCTCTCGAACCCTTTTGGCCCCTCGGAGGAGGCAGGAGTCGGAATTCCTCCCCCCCCCCGCCGCCCCTCTCCCCGGCACGGTTCCCTCCTCCTGGGGTGGCCCATGGCGGTCAAGAGGGACCCGTGGCCCGACCCGGGACGAGGCCCTTCCAGGCTGTGTTCCCGTGAAGGAGCAGGAGTCTGTCTGAAGGGACCCTTTGGCGAACCCCGGAAGGTGGCAGGGGAGGAAGGAGCCCCCCACTTGCTTTGTTCACTTCCTGCGTCTCTGCAAAAAAGATTAAGGGGTGGGGTCTCAAAACAAGGCCACCAGGCACCCCCCGCCCCCTTCTCCAAGGGACGTGGAGAGACATTTCTTTCTCTGCCGGACGTTTGGCAGCCTTCAGCCTGAAAGTGAGAAAGAGGCATCCCCGCAACAGAAACCCCCCCCCTCGCCTTGTTCCTCGTTTGTTGCTTTTCCACGCCCCGAGGCTTTGCCGCCTGAGCCTCCTTCGCTCTCTTCTCCCCCCTTTCACGGCTAAGCAACCGGCCATCAAAGAAGCGCAAAGGCATCCTTGGGGGAGGGGGGGAGGGGGGAGGACGGCTGACTCGGTCCCTTTGTGAGGGGGTCGGAAAGTGAAGCCGCTTTGTTTTGCTCCCTCCTGAGCGCAGTTCCTCTCTTGGATCGGGCCCAGCTTCCCCGTTTCATTTCCATGAACGCTGAAGGCAGCTTCGTGCGTGGGGAAGCGAAACCTGAGCACACACAGAGACACACCACCCCCACTTTGGCTTCCCATCCGCTGCTGCTGGTGGAGGGAGGGAGGGAGAGAGGGAGGGAGACCTGAAGGAACAGAACCAGGTGGGGGCCGGGCAGGAGAGCCCCCGGCCTTTGGCCCCAGAGGTTCTGCCTCTAACCCCCACCCCCACCCCAAAGAGAGAGAAGCAGGGGAAGCGGGTCTACCTAGAACCCTCTGGAGGAAGAGGGTTTTCCCATGGCTGCCTATGGGCAGTTCCCTTTTTGGGGGGAGATTTACAGGCTGGTGGTGGGATCTGTAGCTCTGATTCTGTGGAGCTGCCCTCTTCCCATCCCCCAAAAGTCAGTCCCTGGCGCTTTACCCACAGGGAATCTCTCACAAGGACAGGCAGAAATATGCACATATCCACCTAAATATAGAGAGTGGACTAGAACTCCCTGCCGGTAGAAACCTAGCCTGTCAGTCATGCTCTCATAAATGCCTTCGTCTCTCATGTACGGCGGAGGTCTTGGCTACCCCTATGGCCTTGCTTTCTTCCAACCCCTTGTCTCTCTGGATGAAGGATCAGCCCCAGGGACTTTCCCAGCCAGGCTGGTTGTCACACTCGATGGATGCAGGAGGCTTTCAGCTGAGCCAATCATAATCACTGAATTGTTCCTCGTCATCGGTTGCCAGGCAGGGACTGTAAGCGTTTGCAGCCATCCTGTCTTGGTCTATTCATCCCCGGCTGTCCAGCTCAAATGGTCCTGAGATCTGGGCTTCCTCTGGAGATTTGCGGGTAGGGAAAAACCCAAACCTCCCTTTCTAAAGTCCCACGTTTCTTGCTCAAGTTGTTTGCTCTGGATTTTGGGTTTCCTGGAACCAAAGGCTTTTTGCCACTTAAGGGGAGGATTTTAAAAATCAATGTGATTGATTAGTTTATCAATCAATCAAATTACAGGCCATTTACTATGTCTGAGTCAGAGGGATTCAAGGCAATAAATTACAAAACAAAAAGGTTCTTTTACCACCAGAAAAAGCCCTCGGAGGGACTCATCCTGTCCCAGATTTATGCCGTTCACTCCTCTATTAAATAACATAGAAAATATATAACAATTTTATGGCTCTGGTTCAGACGGAACTGTTTGCTTTTTATGTGGAAATTAAACACACCTGCACCTGAAGTGAAGATCCAAGTCAACAAACAAACTTTCGTGAAATGTAAATTTTATTTAGCTGATGGAACAAGGCATAAAAAGGCAGGATTAGGATAATACCAAGGCCATGTGAAATTCTAGCACAGACGGAAGATCTTTAACCCTATCCGACTTCCCAGGGATGGACAGACCTAACCTTGAACCTGTCTATGGGGTGACAGACTAAAACACAGGAGGAGAGTGGCAGGTTTAATGACAAAAGAAACTCATCAAATACTTGAAGGATATTATATATAACAACATTTCAAATGGGGGAAGACTCTCTCCAACAGCTGAAGAGGGAAAGAAAAGATTTGTGGAAGGAGAGGCCAAAGGACAGGCTTAAGACCCGTCTTCTCTGCGACAGGTGATCAGGTTCTTAGGAAGAAGAAAGAGCCACGAAAGAGCCAAGATCCAAGTGAGGGTCTCCACCATCCTGGGAAGGGAAGGGCCACTTTCTGTCTGCCAGTCACCAGACCTCTGAATCGGGAACCGCCTGCGGATCGGAGCAGGGAATTACTTGCAAGCGAAAGGAAGAGGCTGTTTGGGGGGCCTGGCAGGAAGGGGACCTGCAGGGAGAGGAGGTGGCCCTTCAGGCTTTGCTTATCTGGAAAAGAAAAAGAGAGGAAAGGGTTAGAAGGGCCTCCCCATAAGGGAGAGGCAGGTGGAGGCATAAGGTGGACCCAAGAGAAAAGGGCTTTGAGTCAACCTTTCCTTCTCCCGGTTGTGAGCGTAAGGCTGAGAACTGGGAACTCTCTCAGGGAGGATCAGGCCCATCTCTGTCCCTCCCCTGAGCAGAAACAGGCTTTGAGCAGTAGAGATCCCTGACTCTGGTTTTTGGGATTCCCACTCCTGGACAGCTGCTGGATTCAAGGAGGTTTGACTCACATGCCGCCATGGTCATGATTCATCTTCCTGGCCTTGAAGAAGAGGACGGGGCCCCGCGATGACGCCCAGGATGCCGATGGTCAAGCCCAGGCCACAGAGCACGTTCTCGGGCGTCTCAGAGGTGGGAGGGGGCACCTTGGGGTCTGGGAAAGGGGAAGGCAAGGCAGGGGTAAGAGATGAGTGTGTTTGTGTGTCTATGTCTGTCTCTCTCTCTCTCTCTGTGTATGTCTGCCTGAACTCCCTTTCTCTTCTTCTGACCCAAGAAAGACCTTCCGTCGTGAGTTTGGGACGGTGAGATCCAGAATGGGACGGTGAGATCTCCAGACAGAAGGAAATGAGTGGGCCCAGAATTCAGCCCCTTTGGGCCATTCCACCTTTTCCTTAACCCTCATCCCCTCAGGACAATCAAAAGTCACTTCTTAGAGCAGAAGAAGGGGGTATCCTAAGAGAAATAGTCCTTCCTCAAGCCCAGAAGATGGCTCAGCTGGAGATGGTAGGAGACCTCTGAAAAGCTGAGATCGTGAGAGAAAGAAAGATGTTCATCCATTTTTCTGAGTCTTCGTTATTATACCTGACGCTCCCAAGCTCACCAGGTATGGAACGATCAACGAGGGTCTCGCCCTCTGTTAAGGAGCAATGAAGCAACTACAAAAGCACATGAAAACATTTCAGAAATCAAAATAATGCCCACAGTTCAATAGGCTGGAAAACGGTGCAATGATATTGTTGGCCTGTAACATGGATGGGAAACAACCAGATTATAATTGAGAAAGAAATCCCATCACTCTGGCAATGTAATTATCCTACCAACCAATAAAGATCTCCTTAATGATCATCAATTGGCCAGGAATTGTATCCTTCTCCATTCTGTTTTGGGATTTCTAAAGTTCAAAGGAGGCCCAATCCTGCTTACCCCAGAGGCGGGTCAGGCTCCCCTGGAGGCCCCAGTGGTCCACTTGGCAGGCGTAGATGTCCCCCTCCTGCGGGATGAAGGCCAGGTAGGAGAACTTGCGGAAAGTGTAGTCCATGCTGGAATAGAAGCCCGTCTCCTGCACGCCCTGGGAGACCACCTGCCCGTTCTTCAGCCACGTGATGTTCAGCACTGGAGGGGAGAACTTGTCCACAAAGCAGATGAGCACGTTGGGGTCCCCCAGTTCCACGGGGTCTTTGGGGTACACAGTGGCTGAAGGAGGCACTGAGAAAGGTGGACACAGTCAGTGACCCCATTTTTTGGGGGTCAAAAACCTCCTTCCTCCCCTCCTCTTCCTCCCCATTCCGAAGGGTCCCTGATCAGAACTGTTGGAGTCTCAGAGGCGACCAACTGATGAAACACACTGGGAGAGGGCTTCCTCAGATCCTGCTCCCTGGATTCGGTGGATATATTCTATTATTTCCAAAGGAATGGCCTTTAGGTGGGATTTTGCCGATTACGCTGAGAGTGAGGAAGGTTCTTTGCCCCCTGCTTCAAAACACAGAGATGGAAGTGGAACAGCACCAGAACGAGGGTGAAAGGGGGGCCCCTTCCCTCTTCCAGTCTCCTTGCTGGACTCCCACCCGCCTCTGAAGGGGTTCAGGTCCCTCCATGACTGAAGGCAATGGGGGGGGGGGAGAGAGAGAGACTAAAGGCAGCCGATTCCCTCCCTCGGAACAGGCCCCTCTGAGGCATGGGGGAGGTCTAGGGGGGTGCAGGGTGGGGGTCGGGTGTCCAGCTGAAGTGGGGCAAGGGAGCTCCTCCCCCCACCCCCTCCCCCACCCCCACCCCCCTACCGTTCTGGGCCCGGGTCTGGTTGCTGCGCTTCCTCATGATCTCCAGGTTGTTCTTCATGACGGCCAGGTTGCCCAGCGCCCCCTGGACCTCGAAGTTCATGTGCTGGGCGAAGTAGGGCAGCCTCCAGACGTTCTCCTTCTGGGCCCAATCCACGTGGAAGATCTCCTCCTCGTCGAAGCTCTGGAGGAATTCGCCCGACTCTTGCCCCGAAGGGAGGCTTTCCTGGAAGAAGTCCAGCTCCACCTCCTTATGGACTGGGGGGGGGCGGGGGGGGGGGGAGAGAGAGAGGAGAAGAGGGGCAGAAGCCAGTCGGGGAAGGAGGAGGGTGAGCGAAAGGGAGGCCCGGGCAGCCGCCCAGCGGAGGAGGGGAGTCCCCGCCGCCCCCTCCGGGCCCCAGAAACGCCCGGGAGGAGCCAGAGGGCCCCGCCAGCAGCTCCGAGGGAAACGATCCGTCGCTCCCTCCCACCCCACCCCCGCAGGGAACGAAGGTCCGTGGCCAAGAGTGGGGGGGGGGGAGAGGGCGTACGGGGTCCCCTCCCCTTTTACCTGTCTCATTTTCACCCCCGACCCCCGCCCCATGCCGCCCCTGGAGGTTTCTGCCTTCTAAGGCTCCCTAAGCCGCCTTGCTTCCCCCCAAGTTGAAGGAAGGCGGCCCACGAGGGCCGTGATCCCGTTTCAGAACCTCGACTTTTTCCCCGCCCTCCCCCCTCGCCCGGCGGGCCTTTACCTCCCCAGCTGCCCGGGTGGGAAAGCTTTATCTGGGGCAGAGCGGTGGGGGGTGGGGGTCCTTCTGGCGGTCCCAGGAGGCTCCCTCCCCTCCCCTCCCCTCCCCTCCCCTCCTGCCCGGCCAGCGGAGACCCTCCCCCTCCTCCCCCCTCCCCCCCCCCCCCGCGTTTCTCACCTTTCACCGCCGAGGCAGCGGGCAGGGCGAGCAGGAGCCCCCCGAGGGCCAAGAGAAAGGCTTCTCCGCCGGCTGCCATGCCTGTCCCCGCTCCCCCAAGGCAAGACCGACGGGACCTTCCTCCGAACAGGCGCGGCGGTAAGACGGGCGGAGGCGTCGGAGAGAGCGAGGAGGGGGAGACGGGGCGCTCCGTCGGGAGGGGAGGAGCTGGACCACTGGCGAGTGGAATGGGTGGGGCCACCGCCACCTCGGCCAATGAGAAAAGGCCCCCGCGATGACCAGCCTGTTGCCAGGAGAGGCTCCCTCCGGCAGGCGTCTCACCGGGAGATGGGCTGAGACGAGAAACCGCCGAGGGAGGGAGAGCCGAAAGAGGAAGCGGGGAAGGAAGGGGGGGTTGTTTGGGGCGGGGGAGGGAGAGAATGTGTCTCTCTGGGCCAAGAAGAAGACACTTCAACCCGGAGCTGTGAATTGGACACACAAGGCCCATTTTGGAGCTTGTCTTAAAGGAGGAACCTGGCCCACCTTGACTGGCCAAGGATCTGGACGTTTCCCTGCTTCTTCTGCATGTCCCCCCCAACCCCGCTCTGTAATGCCCAAACTGACCGAAAGTCCTGCGCAGTGGAAAGCTAGCCTCTCAGGGCGGGCGATCTGAGTGGTGTAATAAAAGGACCACTCAACCCTCCCCCCCTCCTCCTCTTTTCTCTGCGGGCGTCCTCGAAATGTGGGATCTATCTGAGCAATCTCTGGGCCCTCCAAAGGCAAAGTTCCCGAATTGGGGGGGGGGACACCCTCGGCCTCCCCCTCCCTCCAGGCTCCGAGCGCTCCTCTCCTTCTCCTGCTCCCCCTCCCGCCCTGCTTGTCCCATAGAGACGTTTTCCGGACTCCTCTGCCTGGCGACTGATGACGCTCCATGGACTCTGAGGGCTGATTGGTCCCTCTCGGGCCCCAGGGCGGAGGGGGCGGTGCTAAGAGCTCTTTTTCTCGCCCTGGGAATAGGAAGGGATCCCACAAAGTCTCAGCCCGGATTCGGCGGACGAGAGGATCCCCGGAGCTTGCTTCCCTTTTTCCTTCGCCGCCGAGGAGGCATGGGGTCTGCGAGGAGGGGCTTGGGCGGCCTGCTTGTGGCGGGGATGATGGGAATGGTAGTCCTGACGGCCGAGAGCGCGGCGGAGCCCCCAGGTGAGCCAATACCTCCTCCGGGGTGGGAGGGGGAGGGGTGAGAGCGGAGAGGGCAGGAAGGCGTCGGGGGGGGGCGCCCGGGGGGGGGGAAGGGTCTCCCGTTCTCCGGCCGCTTTTTCACGGGAGACTCTTGGGGGGCCCCCCACTTCCCCCGCCGCCTGCCCGATCGGGACTTCTTCTGGACTTCCCTGCTTGGCGACTGATGACGCCCCCTCGGCTCTGAGGGCCGATTGGTCGCTTGAGTGGAAGGGGCGCGGCGTGGACCCCGGGAGCCCTTTCTCTCTTTGGGGGTCTGCCCAGAAAAGTCTGGCCCTGGGGGCCGAAGGGTGGCCGGGGCTCCCTCCCTCCCTCCCTCCCTCCCTTTTCCCGCCGCCGAGGGGTTTCTGGAATGGAGCTTTGGGGTCCCGCTTGTGGCGGGGATGGTGGGAGGGCCGGGCGGAGCCTCCAGGCGAGCGGTTTCCCCCCCTCCTGGCGGGGGGGGGGCTAGGGAAGTGAGAGCTGCTCGGGGGAGGGGGGCACCTGGGTCATGGCGGAGGATTGCCCCCTCCGTGGAGGCAAAGCTGGGAAGGCCCGGGTCGCCCAGTCTCCGCCCCGGGGCCGCTCCGCTCTCTGAGGTGAATGGGAAGCCGGAGTCCTCCCCGGGCTTACTTCCGTGTAAAGGAGAGGCGGGCTGGGACCGCTCGGCTGGGCTCCTGCGCCTTGCCAGTTCTCTCTGCCTGGCCCGATCAAAGCAAAGAAAGAAAGAAAGAAAGAAAGAAAGAAAGAAAGAAAGAAAGAAAGAAAGCGTGCTGATTATATACCGCCCCAAAGCGCTCAAAGCAATTTCTAGGCGGTGTATAATTCAATTATGCAGGAAACACCTTGGCCCCCCCCCCCCCCAGGTAGCTTGTTACTCCTTTTACCGACCTCGGGAGGGTAGAAGGCTTGAGCCTGGGACTGAACCCCCGGGGGGTGAGCAGAGTTTTGCTGCCATAGAGCAATATTAACCACAAGGCTCCGCTCAGGGCCCCATTTTCGTCATTTCGTGCTTGTCCTGGACCTGGAGCCCCAAAACTAAACGGATCGTGACCCCAGACAAGGGGGATCCCCCCCCTCTAGAAATCTGGAAGCGCGGAAGGTCCAGGCGGTGCCTCGGGGGAGCTGGGCGGCTTCTGGGGTTGTGCCCCTTTGACTGCGGTGCGTTGCTGAGAGACTCGGGCCATTAGGGAACCCGGCCTTCCTTGGAGCCCGTCCTAAAGGTCTGGGTTTGGCCTGCGCTGGGTGGGGAGAACTGGACAGTCTGACGGCCACCGCCGTGGCTGACCCGTAGTCCTCCCCCCCCCCCCCCCCACAGTTATATCCGTGTGTACAGAATAACTTTGGTCCTCTGGGACAGGATCCATGGCGAGTCCTTTCTTCAGGCTGCGATTTCACCTGCTCTTCTTGCAGATGTGATCGCTGTCAAAAATGCTGTTTTAAGAGTTAAGAGTCTCAATTCTGAAGTCGCCATAAGGGTGAAAAGGGGCCTTTGTGATTGAAGTCTGCACCAAAGAAAATGGCCATGGTTTCTGTGGCCATTGAACATCGGAGTAAGCATCGCTAAGCCCTCCCAACACTTCCTTGGAGTGGAGGTCCCCTGGATCTGCTATTGGGTGAGGCCATGGACGAGGCAGCCACCGCAGCGTTACTGGTATCGCATCTCCTCTGTCTTGCTTTCAGTTCCCTTTCGTTCCGTTGTATGAAGAGAAAAGGAGGGAAACAGGTAAAGGAGATCTCCTGTCCACCGCATTGTGAACGCGTCTCCTACTGAGGGTTTCCCTCTGCTTGCCCATGAGCAGAACGTGAGACAGTTCTCGTTGGTCCTTGAAGCAAACATGTCTATGCCTGGTTTTCCACATCTGTCTCTCAGCATCTGGAATGCTTGAGGTCACAGCTCCCACTTGTGTCTCTGTGAGGGTTTGACTTAGAACATCTGCTTGGTTTTTCTCTCCCTTCATATGGATTGCTCTTTGAAATACCGAGCTTTAAACCACATCATTCCTAGATTTGACCTGTTAGATAAAGTAGATTTAAAGACCTTCTCTCCCCCTCCCTTCTTTCTTCATGGAAGACAATAGTATTGGCTGTTGCTACCTGAACCACTTTTCCAAATGTCCAAATGATTTCAGAGCCTTGAAGGTGGCCAGCAATTCTAGGAAGCTGATGTGCTGAATTCTTTCGTAAGACGTCCACCTGGCATGACTTGGCCTCTAGAGACAATGAGCACCCCAACCCATTTTGCTGGTATCTCTCCCTGTCATACTTGTTGATTGTAACTGTTTCAATAGTATTCCTAAATTCCGGTGCTGTTTCTTTATTCCCCCTTTGCAAGTCGACTGATATTCCACCCTCTGGAAAGCCAGCACTTTATGAAATAAGACTCCGGAGGCTCTCTTTAATATGATGTACTTTACTCCCTTATATTCCAAGGATACAGCAGGCAAATAGGTCAAAGATGAGAGAGGGAAACAGAAAATAAAATTCACCTAGTCCGGGCGAAGATAAGCCCCTCTGATTAGTTCAGGTTCAAACAAACCAGGAAACTGGTTAATTCTGTGGAAGACGCTCCTCTTCCCATGTGTTTGTTGAAACTTGGATCAAGCTTGTTCATTAGCCAACCTATTCCGCCCCCTGGAGGTCACCCGGGGAAGAGGCAGGGGAGGGAGGCCAGGCTGTATCTCAGCTGATTCTGAATCCTTGCATAATTGTTTGTTCTTAAAATCTTGACCTTGTTGAGTTTGATCATTTCTCTTCCAATAAGGCCTATATTGTTGTGATGCAGGTCCTTGCGTGTTCATGCCCAAGTGTTTTGCGGTTCTTCGTATGCAGGTCCCGCATGTAATCATCAGACGTTGGGTGGACTATTATTGTTGTTGTTTGTTGTTGTTGTATTCTGCATTTCACCCAACAACGGGACCCAATATTGTTGTTGTTGTTGTTGTTGTTGTTGTTATATGCCGCATTTCTCCCAACAAACGGACTGAAGGCAGCTGACAGCATTAAAATTCACACATTTAAAACACAATAAGTTAAATATTAAAAGCCATATTAAACAAAATATGATTTAAAATAAAATTAAAGATTAATACATGGAAACATGGGAAAGATTAAAATCTGCTAAAATGTGGTTCGGGGATTCAGTTGTAATTGTGTTTTTTTATTTATTAACAATTTATGATAAGGTAGGGAATACAAAAAGTAAGGGGGGGATATGAGGGAAAAGGAAAAGGAAACAGGGGGAGGAGAACATAAAATATATTGCCATCCAATCTATTCATATTGCCATACCAACTCGACTTTCCATTTTTCTACTATATAGTTGCCCTCCAGTTTCTAACTTACATTTACATCCTCATTTTAATCTATGTTATTCAAGCACTATCTGGTGACTCAAGCCATTTATATAATAAATCCCATCGTTCAGTTGCCTTTTGTATTGGACAGTCTTTCAACACTTCTGATAAAATATCCATTTCTGTCGCTTCCCATATCTTCTCAATAAGTTCCTCTTGTTTTGGTATCACCGATTTCTTCCAATTTTTAGCATAAAGAATTCTGGCTGCAGTGACTATGTATATAACTAAGTAGTTCTTTGTCTTATCTATATTATTTGGTATAATACTCAGTAAAAACAATTCTTGTGTTAGTGGAACCTTACAAAGTAATATTTTTTGTAACAGAGTATGTACACCTATCCAAAATTGCTTCGCTACTCTACAAGTCCACGACATATGATAAAAACTTCCTTCATGTGCTTCACACTTCCAACAAACATTTGATACATCTGTATAAATCTTTGATAGTTTTTGTGGAGTCATATGCCACCTATAAAACATCTTATATATGTTCTCCTTGAAATTAACCGATTTTGTGAGCTTTATATTATTTTGCCATATTTGCAACCATTGATCAATATCAATGTTATGTCCTATATTTTGTGCCCAGCTAATCATACATTCTTTGACAATCTCATCTTGCATTTTAATTTCCAACAAATAATCATACATTTTCTTAATTACTTTATCTTTTGAGCCCAGCAGCAATTTATCAAATATCGTTTGTTCTGGATAAAAACCTTCTAATTTATCTTTTCTATACGTACCTAGATTCCACTTGTGCTCTCGACCACCAGTCTATGTATATATTTTGTGTCTCTAACTCTTCTTTAGACTTTAACTCACAGTCCTTTTTTAATAAATCTTGGTATCTTAGAAGTTTTGCTTTCGTCATAAGATTTGGTTGTGTAAAGGCCTCTATGGGTGATACCCAGGCTGGTATTTTTTGGTAAATCTGTTGGATGGTCTTTTTCCAAATCCCTAGTAGAGCTCTTCTTATCATATGCAGATTAAACTGTTTCTGCTCTGTCTTTTTTGTACCATAAAAAAGCATGCCAGCCGAACTGCAAATCATGTCCTTCCAAATTGAGTAATCTATCATTTTCTAAGGTTATCCATTCTTTTATCCAGTCTAATACACAAGATCTATAGTACAAAACCCAATCCGGAAGGCCAAAACCCGCCCTTTGCTTAGCATCTTGCATTGCTTTAATTTTGATTCTTGGTTTTTTACCTTGCCAGACAAATCTCATAATTATCTTGTTGAGTTCTTGAAAGAAAGACTGTTTTAATATTATGGGAATTGTCTGGAATAAAAATAGAATTTTAGGTAGAACGTTCATTTTAATGGTTGCTATTCTTCCCATCAGCGATAGCTGTAATTTGTCCCATCTCTCCAGGCTATTCTGTATCTCTTTCATCAACCTCATATAATTGTCCTTAAATAATGTACTCGTTTTCTTTGTGACTTGGATCCCTAAGTATCTAACTCTCTTTTCTTCTTGAAAATTAGTCTTTTCTATTAGCTTCTGTCGTTCTTGTTCTCTCATATTTTTAACCAGTATTTTTGTTTTCTTTTGGTTTCTTTTCATTCCTGCCATATCACCAAAATTTTTCAACGTCTCCTTCAGATCTTCAACTGAGTCCATTGGATCTTCCAGTATAATAACTAGATCATCTGCAAAAGCTTGGAGCTTATAGGTATGGCCTCTTACTTTCAATCCTTTTATTTCCTTTTTGCCTCTAATTTGTTCGGTTAATATTTCTAAAGTAAGAATGAATAGTACTGGAGAAAGAGGGCATCCCTGTCTAGTACCTTTCTGTATTTGTATTTCTTTCGTCAACTCTCCATTGACTCTTACTTTTGCCTTTTGCTGAGTATAGATTGCTCTAATTAATTTCAAAAATCTTTCTCCAACTTGCAGCACTTCCAACTGATGTAACATAAAATTCCAGTTTAGATTATCAAAAGCTTTCTCCGCATCCAGGAATATCATAGCCATTTGTTTTTCTGGGTGTACTTCATAGTATTCCAGAGTATTTAAAATTATCCTTATGTTATTTTTCATCTGCCTTTTTGGAAGAAAGCCCGGCCGGTCTTGATGTATTGTCTGTATTAAAATTCTTTTCAGTCTAGTTGCCAGCATGGTTGCATATATTTTATAATCCATGTTGAGTAATGAGATCGGTCTGTAGTTTTGAATTTCTTTACCCTCTGTGTTTTCCTTATGTATAAGAGAAATTATCGCTTCAGACCACGTTGGTGGGAGCTCTCCCTTTTCTTCTATAAATTCTAAGAGTTTTTTATACGGTTTGAGCAATACATTTTCTAATTCTTTGTAATATTCCGCTGGGAGACCATCTGGGCCTGGTGATTTCCCCTTCTTTTGCTTTTTGAGGGCTTCTATAATTTCTACACATGTTAAGGGCTCGTTTAAAGACTGTATTTGATCTTTGGTGAGTTTCATTTTATTGTATTTCCTTACATATTCTTTCTGGGCTTCTTTATCTACTTCCTTTCTATTATATAAATTGGGGATTCAGTTGTCATTGTTAAAAGTCTGTCTGAAGAGATGGGTCTTTAGCTTTTTTCAGAAGGATAAAAGGGAAGGGGCCATCCTGATCTCCCGAGGGAGAGCGTTCCATAGCCTGGGAGCTGCCAGAGAGAAGGCTCTCTCCCGTGTCCCCATCAGCTGGGCTTGTGCTGGCAATGGGACCGAGAGGAGAGCTTCCTCCATGATCTTTTATGCTGAGAAGGCGCATATAGGGAGATGCGATCCTTCAGGTAGCCTGGACCCAAGCTGTAGAGAGCTTTGGAGGTAATGACCAGCACTTTGAATTGGGCCTGGAAACGGACTGGTAGCCAGTGCAGTTCTTGTAAGAGGTGTGTTAGATGCTCCCTGTAGCTGGCCCTAGTCAGTAGTCTGGCTGCAGAGTTTTGCACCAGCTGAAGTTTCCGAACCATCTTCAAAGGCAGCCCCATATAGAGTAATCCAAACAGGATGTAACTAAGTCATATATCACTGTAGCCAAATCTGACATCTCAAGAAACGGGCGCAGCTGTCGCACCAGCTTTAGCTGTGCAAATGCACTCCTGGCCACTGCCGAGACCTGGGCATCGAAGCTTAGGGATGAATCCAGGAGGACACCCAAGCTGTGGAGCTGAGTTTTCAGGGGGAGTGTAACCCCATCCAGCACAGGTAGTATCCCTATTCCCTCATCTGCCTTCCGACTGACCAGGATTACTTCTGCCTTGTCTGGATGAAGTTTCAGGTTGTTTGCCCTCATCCAGCCCATTCCTGAGGCGAAGCACTGGTTTAGAGTCAAGACAGCTTCCCTGGAATTCGGTGGAAAGGAGAGATAGAGTTGGGTCTCATCCGCATATTGGTGACACTGAACTCCAAAGCTCCAGACAGCCTCTCCCAGCAGTTTTATGCAGATGTTAAAAATAGGAAATAGACCCTCCCCATCAAATGGGAGGTCTTGGATGGTTGACCTTTATTTATTTATTTATTAGATTATTAGATTAGACCTTGAGTCTTCTGACATTCCCGCTGTTCTCAGTCATGTGTGGCCTCTCAGTGTTATGACTGGGGCCATACTCTTAGCAGCCCAATCCGCTACGTGGCCTGCAGAACGTGTTTGATGTGCTACCAAGGAGTAACCTTCCTGCTGAAAAGACAAAGCAAGGTTTTGCTTGTCTTCAGGCAAAGATGTTCTCACAGGTTGGAAGTGTTCCCAGATAAACTGATGGTAAGCACTCATTTTTGCTTGATCATTGGAAATACGCATATGCAATGTAGATGATGAATATATTTTTCTGTCTAGCATATCCAACTTTCTTCCTTCTCTGTTTGTTGACGCTTCCTGTCATTTACCTCTATTTTTATTTTGAGTGGTCTTCACAATTACAGTATTTGGTGTTGGGTGTTTAAATAAGAAATTAACACCTTGAACTCTATAATAGTTCTCAAATATCTTGGATATGTTGGTGGAATTGATGAAGGCTTCCTCCATGACTGTTGCATGAGATCCGTTCAGGTCTCTAACATTGCAAATATGACCGGAACAGACTGCAAAGGATTGAACCTTTAGCTGTTAAGGTTTTTTGTTGTAACTTGTCCATCAAATGATTTGGCTCTCCTCCTCATAAGGTCATGAGAAGAAGAAACGTCTTCTGGTGGTGAGAGGGGTGAAGGTGGGTTTCCACCCCTGCTCTTTCTCTCTCTGCCATCATAGAATGAGCGTTTCCTATGTGAACGGAGGCCAGGAGGGACTTCTCCCACAGAAAAAGGCCTAAGTCTGGACTGATGGTGTTTGAAAGTGAGCTTCGTAAACCCTTTGCAGATTAAACAAGATTTCGCCAAGTGGCGTTTTCCCAAACAGAACAAAACAAAGCACTTATTGTGGCCGTCAGACGGTGGCCTTTGAGACCCACAGCCTGAGCGGTATTTCCGGAAGGCCGAAGGGACCTTATCATAAAGCAGTTGAGCGGTGGGAAGGGGGAGGGCGAGGGGAGCAGCGCTACTTCCACTAACACCTATATAAAATGAACCCCTTTTGTTCATTTATTTATTTATTCATTGTTTAGAGGATAAAGATCAACTGGATGAAGAGACAGGAAATATATGAAAATATATAAAAGTACTGAATAGTGCCAGAATTAATTCCTGACTTTTGCCAGTCTCTAACGCATTGATCAATCAGCCAGAGACAGAGAGATCCAATAAATATTTGTTTATTTTCAGCTGAAAATAGGCGCAAACTTCACATGCAGAAAACATGCAGAGAAGAAGCTCGCCCCCCAATGCAAAAGTATACATTTTTATAAAGCATAAAATGAAAGAGGGACCAAGGGGGTTGGGAGGAGGTGGAGAAATGGGAGGGGTCTCTATAATTGGTACACATTCCTGCATGGGGGCTGTAATTCACTTCTCCGTGTCAGAGACACTCTCCTTCCCAAGGACAGACTTTTCATTGAGAAATACCTTAACTGTAAATTGGAAGAAACTCTGACAGACACCTCCTCCTCCTCCCTTGTTCATTCTTGCCTGCCTAAGCAAAACCTTCATATAGCAAAGCAAGTTACAGAAAGCAAAATGGCTACGGTTAGGCTAAGATATATTTGATATTTTATATGTATTAACTGGACCCCTTCGTCCCTCCCTTTTCAAATTTCTACCCTTAGCAACACTAATGGGTTTGTTGTCTTGCCAATAGCTCTAGTTAGTGATTATTTCCCAAACTGCTTGCAAGCGAATAGTTCTATTAAGTATATATAATTGTGCGATATTTGAATTCCCTATGTCTACGGACCTTTTGGATCAAATGAGGTCATCACAGGATGGGATACCCAAAGTCCTTCCTTGTGCTCCTGGGAATAGGCTGATGGTATCAGAGTACAAGAACCACACCAATTTCGGGGGAGTTTGGGATAGGCCGTGTTGCCCTAAACCCAGAACAAACTTGTCAGGAACGCATCTCCTGAGAGGAGGCATTCCACTAGAGGAAGGAGCCACCTGCAATTCCCAGCATCCACCACCCTTGTAACTTAGACTAGGGGTGGTCTAGCAAGTGCGTGTGGGCAACTATGGCAAGCTCCTGACCCTAGATTAACAATGACTCGCTTATTTGAGCTTAAAAACTCTTAGTTATGTATTTTGGTCTTGCACGCCAGCCCTACCAGGTTGTTGTTGTTGTTGTTTAGTCGTTAAGTCGTGTCCGACTCTTCGTGACCCCATGGACCAGAGCACGCCAGGCCCTCCTGTCTTCCACTGCCTCCCGGAGTTGGGTCAAATTCATGTTGGTAGCTTCGGTGACACTGTCCAACCATCTCGTCCTCTGTCGTCCCTTCTCCTCTTGCCTTCACACTTTCCCAACATCAGGGTCTTTTCCAGGGAGTCTTCTCTTCTCATGAGATGGCCAAAGTATTGGAGCCTCGGCTTCAGGATCTGTCCTTCCAGTGAGCACTCAGGGTTGATTTCCTTCAAAATGGATAGGTTTGTTCTCTTTGCAGTCCAGGGGACTCTCAAGAGTCTCCTCCAGCACCACAATTCAAAAGAATCAATTCTTCGGCAGTCAGCCTTCTTTATGGTCCAGCTCTCACTTCCATACATCACTACTGGAAAAACCATCGCTTTGACTATGCGGACCTTTGTCGGCAAGGTGATGTCTCTGCTTTTTAAGATGCTGTTTAGGTTTGTCATTGCTTTTCTCCCAAGAAGCAGGCGTCTTTTAATTTCGTGGCTGCTGTCACCATCTGCAGTGATCGTGGAGCCCAAGAAAGTAAACTCTGTCACTGCCTTCATATCTTCCCCTTCTATTTGCCAGGAGGTGATGGGACCAGTGGCCATGATCTTACTTTTTTTGATGTTGAGCTTCAGACCATTTTTTGCGCCCTCCTCTTTCACCCTCATTAAGAGGTTCTTTAATTCCTCCTCACTTTCTGCCATCAGAGTGGTATCATCTGCATATCGGAGGTTGTTGATATTTCTTCCGGCAATCTAAATTCCGGCTTGGGATTCATCCAGTCCTGCCTTTCGCATGATGTATTCTGCATATAAGTTAAATAAGCAGGGAGACAATATACAGCCTTGTCATACTCCTTTTCCAATTTTGAACCAATCAGTTGTTCCATATCCAGTTCTAACTGTTGCTTCCTGTCCCACATACAGATTTCTCAGGAGATGGATAAGGTGGTCAGGCACTCCCATTTCTTTAAGGACCTGCCATAGTTTGTTGTGGTTGACACAGTCAAAGGCTTTTGCGTAGTCAATGAAGCAGAAGTAGATGTTTTTCTGGAACTCTCTGGCTTTCTCCATAATCTAGCGCATGTTAGCAATTTGGTCTCTAGTTCCTCTGCCCCTTCGAAATCCAGCTTGTACTTCTGGGAGTTCTCGGTCCACATACTGCTGAAGCCTACCTTGGAGGATTTTGAGCATAAGCTTGCTAGGGTGTGAAATGAGTGCAATTGTACGGTAGTTGGAGCATTCTTTGGCACTTCCCTTCTTTGGGATTGGGATGTAGACCTTTTCCAATCCTCTGGCCACTGCTGAGTTTTCCAAACTTGCTGGCATATTGAGTGTAGCACCTTAACAGCGTCATCTTTTAAGATTTTAAATAGTTCCACTGGAATGCCATCACCTCCACTGGCCTTGTTGTTAGCCATGCTTTCTAAGGCCCACTTGACTTCACTCTCCAGGATGTCTGGCTCAAGGTCAGCAACCACACTATCTGGATTGTCCGGGACATCCAGATCTTTCTGGTATAATTCTTCTGTATATTCTTGCCACCCCTTCTTGATGGCTTCTGTTAGGTCCCTCCCATTTTTGTCCTTTATCATGTCCATCTTTGCACAACATGTTCCTTTAATATTTTCCTGAACAGATCTCTGGTTTTTCCCTTTCTATTCTTTTCCTCTATATCTTTGCACTGTTCATTTAAGAAGGCCCTCTTGTCTCTCCTTGCTATTCTTTGGAAGTCTGCATTCAATTTCCTGTAACTTTCCCTATCTCCCTTGCATTAGGTTTCCCTTCTCTTCTCTGCTATTTCTAAGGCCTCGTTGGACAGCCACTTTCCTTTCTTGCATTTCTTTTCCTTTGGGATGGTTTTTGTTGCTGCTTCCTGTACAATGTTACGAGCCTCCATCCATAGTTCTTCAGGCACTCTGTCCACCAAATCTAGTTCCTTAAATCTATTCTTCACTTCCACTGTGTATTCATAAGGGATTTGGTTTAGATTATACCCGACTAGCCCAGTGGTTTTTCCTACTTTCTTCAGTTTAAGCTTGAAGTTACTTAGCCTGCGGTGTAGATGTTTGTACTCTTAGTGGGGGATTTTTAGTGGGTGGGGAGTGTTTGGGGAATTTTTATGTGTGTGCATGTGGGTCTGGTCTCTGGGTGCCTGTGTGAATTTCGTTGTATGGGTATACCATGTATATACTTACAATGACAATAAATTATTTGATTGATTGATTGATTTGATTGAATTTTGCTATAAGAAGCTGATGATCAGAGCCACAATCAGCTCCAGGTCTTGTTTTTGCTGACTTTATAAAGCTTCTCCAACTTTGGCTGCAGAGAACATAATCAATCTGATTTCGGTATTGCCCATCTGGTGATGTCCATGTGTAGAGTCGCCTCTTGTGTTGTTGGAAAAGAGTGTTCGTGATGACCAGCTTGTTCTCTTGACAAAACTCTATTAGCCTTTGCCCTGCTTCATTTTGAACTCCAAGGCCAAACTTACCTGTTGTTCCTTTTATCTCTTGACTCCCTACTTTAGCATTCCAGTCCCCTATAATGAGAAGAACATCTTTCTTTGGTGTCAGTTCTAGAAGGTGTTGTAAGTCTTCATAGAATTGGTCAATTTCAGTCTCTTCAGCATGGGTGGTTGGTGCATAAACTTGGATTACTGTGATGTTGAAAGGTCTGCCTTGGATTCGTATTGAAATCATTCTATCATTTTTGAGATTATATCCCAGTACAGCTTTTCCCACTCTTTTGTTGACTATGGGGGCTACTCCATTTCTTCTACGGGCTTCTTGCCCACAATAGTAGATATGATAATCGTCTGAATTGAATTCGCCCATTCCCGTCCATTTTAGTTCACTGACGCCCAGGATGTCAATGTTGATTCTTGCCATCTCCTGTTTGACCACATCCAGCTTCCCAAGGTTCATAGATCTTACATTCCAGGTTCCTATGCAGTATTTTTCTTTGCAGCATCGGACTTAAGGTCCCTACCATTTTTGTCCTTTATCATATCCATCTTTGCACGAAATGTTCCTTTAATATCTCCAATTTTCTTGAACAGATCTCTGGTTTTTCCCTTTCTATTATTTTCCTCTATATCTTTGCATTGTTCATTTAGGAAGGCCCTTTTGTCTCTCCTTGCTATTCTTTGGAAGTCCGCATTCAATATTCTGTAACTTTCCCTATCTCCCTTGCATTTTGTTTCCCTTCTCTTCTCTGCTATTTGTAAGGCCTCGTTGGACAGCCACTTTGCTTTCTTGCTTTTCCTTTCCTTTGGGATGGTTTTTGTTGCTGTTTCCTGTACAATGTTACGAGCCTCCATCCATAGTTCTTCAGGCACTCTGTCCACCAAATCTAGTTCCTTAAATCTGTTCTTCACTTCCACTGTGTATTCATAAGGGATTTGGTTTAGATTATACCTGGCTAGCCCAGTGGTTTTTCCTACTTTCTTCAGTTTAAGCTTGAATTTTGCTATAAGACGCTGATGATCAGAGCCCCAATCAGCTCCAGGTCTTGTTTTTGCTGACTGTATAGAGCTTCTCCATCTTTGGCTGCAGAGAATATAATCAATCTGATTTCGGTATTGCCCATTTGGTGATGTCCATGTGTAGAGTCGCCTCTTGTGTTGTTGGAAAAGAGTGTTTGTGATGACCAGTTCTCTTGACAAAACTCTATTAGCCTTTGCCCTGCTTCGTTCTGAACTCCATGGCCAAACTTACCTGTTGTTCCTTTTATCTCTTGACTCCCTACTTTAGCATTCCAGTCCCCTATAATGAGAAGAACATCTTTCTTTGGTGTCAGTTCTAGAAGGTGTTGTAAGTCTTCATAGAATTGGTCAATTTCAGCCTCTTCAGCATCGGTGGTTGGTGCATAAACTTGGATTACTGTGATGTTGAAAGGTCTGCCTTGGATTCGTATTGAAATCATTCTATCATTTTTGAGATTATATCCCAGTACAGCTTTTCCCACTCTTTTGTTGACTATGAGGGCTACTCCATTTCTTCTACGGGATTCTTGCCCACAATAGTAGATATGGTAATCATCTGAATTGAATTCGCCCATTCCCATCCATTTTAGTTCACTGACGCCCAGGATGTCAATGTTTATTCTTGCCATCTCCTGTTTGACCACATCCAACTTACCAAGGTTCATAGATCTTACATTCCAGGTTCCTATGCAGTATTCTTCTTTGCAGCATCGGACTTTACTTTCACTTTCAGGCGCGTCCACAGCTGAGCGTCCTTTCGGCTTTGGCCCAACCACTTCATTAGCTCTGGAGCTACTTGTACTTGTCCTCCGCTCTTCCTCAGTAGCATGTTGGACGCCTTCCAACCTGAGGGGCCCATCTCCCAGCGTCATATCTTTTAGCCTTTTGTTTCTGTTCATGGGGTTTTCTTGGCAAAGATACTGGAGTGGCTTGCCAGTTCCTGCTCCAGGTGGATCGCGTTTAGTCAGAACTCTCCACTATGACCTGTCCGTCTTGGGTGTCCCTGCACGGCATAGCCCATAGCTTCTCTGAATTACTCAAGCCCCTTCGCCACGACAAGGCAGCAATCCGTGAAGGGGAACTTTCTTGTTACCTGCCCCCAAATCTCTCTCTCCCTTTCTATAAATCTAGCAAATAACATATTTAATCCTTCCTTTCTCCTTTTTCCTCGGTCTCTTACGAGGGGGTGCTGATAAGTATTGAGCCTTTCCCAGAAAAAATTGAACTAGGAAGCTGTAACTGCCACACTGTTCTACATACAGTGGATATAAAAAGTTTACACACCCGTTAAAATGTCAAGTGTCTGTGATGTAAAAAAAATGAGACAAAGATAAATCATTTCAGAACTTTTTCCACCTTTAATGAGACCTATGAACTGTACAACTCAGTTGAACAACAAACTGAAATCTTTTAGGTGGAGGGAAGTAAAAATAAAAACCTGAAATAATATGGTTACACCCTCTTATAACTGGGGATGTAGCTGTGTTCAGCAGTAAACAATCACATTCAAACTCATGTTAAGTAGGAGTCATTACACCCCTGCCATCATTTAAAGTGCCTCTGAGGAATCCCAAATAAAGATCAGCTGTGCTAGTAGGTCTTTCCTGACATTTTCTTAGTCACATCCTACAGCAGAAGCCATGGTCCGCAGAGAGCTTCCAAAGCAGCAGAGGGATCTCATTGTTAAAAAGGTATCAGTCAGGAGAAGGGTATAAAAGAATTTCCAAGGCATTAGATATACACCATGGAACACAGTGAAGACAGTCATCATCAAGTGGAGAAAGTATGGCACAACAGTGACATTCCCAAGAACTGGACGTCCCTGCAAAATTGATGAAAAGAGTAGAAGAAAATTGGTTAGGGAGGCTGCCAAGAGGCCTACAGCAACATTAAAGGAGCTGCAGGAATATCTGGCAAGTACTGGCTGTGTGGAACATGTGACAACAATCTCCCGTATTCTTGATATGTCTGGGCTATGGGGTAGAGTAGCAAGACGGAAGCCTTTTCTTACTTAGAAAAACATCCAAGTCCGGGATAAATTTTGCAAAAACACATCTGAAGTCCCCCAAAAACATGTGGGGAAAAGTGTTACGGTCTGATGAAACCAAGGTTGAACTTTTTGACCATAATTCCAAAAGATCTGTTTGGCGCAAAAACAACACTGCGCATCACCAAAAGAACACCATACCCACAGTGAAGCATGGTGGTGGCAGCATCATGCTTTGGGGCTATTTTTCTTCAGCTGGAACAGGGACCTTAGTCAAGGTAGAGGGAATTATGAACAGTTCCAAATACCAGTCAATATTGGCATGAAACCTTCAGGCTTCTGCTAGAAAGCTGAACATGAGGAGGAACTTCATCTTTCAGCATGACAACGGCCCAAAGCATACATCCAAATCAACAAAGGAATGGCTTCACCAGAAGAAGATTAAGGTTTTGGAATGGCCCAGCCAGAGCCCAGACCTGAATCCCATTGAATATCTGTGGGGTGATCTGAAGAGGGCTGTGCACAGGAGGCGCCCTTGCAATCTGACAGATTTGGAGCGTTTTTGCAAAGAAGAGTGGGCAGATATTGCCAAGTCAAGAGGTGCCATACTGATAGACTCAAACCCAAAAAGGCTGAGTGCTGTAATAAAATCAAAAGGTGCTTCGACAAAGTATTAGTTTAAGGGTGTGCACACAGATGCAACCATATTATTTCAGTTTTTTATTTTTACTTCCCTCCACCTAAAAGATTTCAGTTTGTTGTTCAACTGAGTTGTACAGTTCATAGGTCTCATTAAAGGTGGAAAAAGTTCTGAAATGATTTATTTTTGTCTCATTTTTTTACATCACAGACACTTGACATTTTAACAGGGGTGTGTAAACTTTTTATATCCACTCTATTCCCCCAGGAAGTCAATGCACTTGCGACATCTGTCCTGCAGCTTCTTAAGTCCCTGCAAATAAAATTCTTCCGACTGCTGGTGTAACCACTCATTTGCAGCATTAGTTGCCTCCAGAACACTCCCAAATCGTTGTCCCTTTAGGTGTTTTTTGAGTTTGGGGAACAGATAGTAGTCAGAAGGAGCCAGGTCGGGAGAATAGGGTGGATGGGGCATCACTTGAAAGCCTAAGGAGGTCAGTTTTGTCATTGTTTCACCTGCAATGTGTGACGAGGCGTTGTCATGCAACAGGGTGACACCTTTGGAGAGCTTTCCTCGACGTTTGTCCTTGATGTTTTGCCTCAACTTCGTCAATAAAGCACAGTAATATTTTGCCTTGATGGGTGACCCCTGTTGGAGGTAGTCCACCAGCAGAACTCCCTTCTTATCCCAAAAAAATGTTGCCATTTGCTTCTGCACCGACCTTTGCAAACGGAACTTCTTTGGCCTGGGGGAACCACTGTGCCTCCATTCCTTAGACTGTTCCTTTGTCTCAGGATCATAACAGTAGATCCATGTCTCATCACCAGTTACCAGTTTGCCCAGGAAATCTGACTCATTTCTTGCAAAATGTTCCAAAACAGCCACCGATGACTCCACACGTTTCCTCTTTTGTTCGGTTGTCAAAAGTTTGGGGATCCACTTGGCTGCCAGCTTTCTCATCTCCAAGTCATTGTGGATAATGGCACCAACTCTCTCACGTGATATTCTCAGATATATAGCAATACTTTTGGCTGATATTCAGCAGTCCTCCATGATCATGTCATGGATGGCTTTCACATTTGCAGGCAGAGAGACAGAAACAGGCCTTCCACTGGGTTTCTCACTTTCAACACCGAAATGGCCAGTTTTAAGATTGACAACCCAACGTTTAACTGTTGCATATGAAGGGCCACTGTCACCCATAGTTTGTGACATTTCATCATGGATCTGCTTTGCACCTTTCCCTTGGAGAAACAGGAACTTGATTATGGTCCTATGCTCTTCCACATTGAACTTTTCTGGAGGTGCTGCCATGTTCACTTTGGACCTGAACATGAAAGATAAGTTAAAATCATAGGTAGTTGATTTTTGCACCGTTGAATACAGACAAATTGGCCAATACACCCTGCAATTTATAGCTTCCTAGCTCAATTTTTTCTGGGAAAGGCTCAATACTTATCAGCACCCCCTCGTATCTGTAGGTGTATGCATCCTACAGCTTCACCACACAAATTTCTTGCAAAAAAAGTGTGTGTGTGTGTGTGTGTTGTCTGACTCCTCTGCTGAAGGACTTTCCCCCACGTAGGGATATAGAGCGCATCTCCTTGGGTTTAGGAAACTCTCAGAGGGAGAGGACGGGGCTGCCTCTGAAGGCGCCGAGTAGGGGGAGAGGAAAACCATCTTCCCCAGCCTTAGAATTAGACTCTAGGTATTTCTTTGTGTTTAAAATCGTCACAAACCTGTGCAGAAGGCTTAGTGAGGTAAATCTTGACCCAGGCTGTAAGTGGGTCAGGTTAACATACGAAGGTTCCTCAGTTTCCCCTTTTTTAGTAATTTTATTACTTGTTTGGAGTTTTGTAAAACTTCCCACTTCTTAATACGCATTGCAGTGAAGTGATCCTAATAGGATCACTTGCAGCTGCTGTGCTAAACACGACTTACTTACTCAGTTTATTCTTGACTTACTTACTCAGTTTATTCTCGTGTAAAAACTTACTCTATTGTAATAGCTCATGCAGATTTCTCAGCCCTGGTCATTTTTTCTGACAATCTAAGGTCGGGGTTAGCCCCACCCTCTGCTTTCAGAGCTATTGTTAAGCCACTCGTGAACACCTAAAACACACGTTTAAATTGACAACCTGTTTATACTTACATCCTGAAGTCTTCCTGGCGTTTCCCCTAAATCCTTTTTCCTAATGGATCCCTTGTGAGGCGTTCATTCCTTCGTGGCTTCTCTGGTCTGCCCCTAAGAACCCAGACCATGTCACCCCCCAACAAAGAGGGTCAGGGTGCGCTGGGACACATCAGAGCCATCCTGGGTTTCTCCAGGAGGCCATCTGAAGGCTCCCTTCTGCCCATTTTTAGGCAGGCATTTTATGCTTCAAGGTCCCTTCGTGGTCGCCAATGAAGGGTCCAGGACCAATTCCTGGGTTTTTGCCTGTCTCTCACACATGAATCAATCAGCCAGAGACAGAGAGAGCCACTAAATATTTGTTTTCAGCTGAAAAGAGGCACAAACTTCACATGCAGAGAAGGAGCGCTCCCCCCCCCACCTCGATACAAAATCTTGAGCATTACTAACACTATTGATTTAATTGTTTTAACTATTTTAATTGTTTTTACGATGTTTAATGGAACCCGCCCAGAGTAGACTCTGTCTAAATGGGCGGGATAGAAATCTAATAATAAATAAAATAAATAAATAAATAAATAAAAGTATACCTTTTTATAAGGGATAACATGAAAAGAGGGACCAAGGGGGTTGGGAAGAGGTGGAGAAATGGGAGGGGTTTGTATAATTGGTACCCATTCCTGCAGGAACCCAGCTTTGAGCAGTCAATCCTTCCCTGTGTCTCTCGCCCAGCTTTCCAAGGACAGACTTTTAATTAGACCACTTACTTACAAGTCAGGGAATGCAGGCGGCCTCCCTTCTTGATCTCTTCTTGTCTAGTAAGCAAAAACCTAATCATAAAAAATATGTATTAACTGGACCCCTTCAATATATTCATATAGCAAATCAAGTTACAGAATGCAAGATGGCTATGGTTAGGCTAAGATATATATTGTATAGGTATTGATTTGACCCCTTCAGTAGTAAAAAAAGGATTTTATCCCATTTTGTTACTCTGAAGGGAGAAAAGGATCTCCATAAAGTGGCGGGGCTTGGAAAAAAGCGGGGGGGGGGGCTGAGGGAACATGTGGACGGAACACGTGGGTCTAGGGGCGAAGGAGAAGGGGCGCCAGAGCTCTGGGATCTTCTGCGCAGGTGCAAAACACCGCCCTTCTGCACCTGCGTAGAAATCAAGCTGAAGGAAGGCCTTTCCTGGACCACCTGCTCACTCCGTGCCCCTCCCCTTTTCCCCCTCCCCTCCCCCTCCCTCTCTCCTTCCCCTCCCCCTCCTGTCCCCCTCCCCCACTTCCTTCTTGCCTGCCTGAAGAGGTCGCACTCCTGCCCCGTTGAGTTCGAGAGACCCTCCTTGGTTGTGGGGGGGAGCGAGCGAGAGAGAAGAGGCGCAGGGAGGGGGTCTTCCCTTCCCTCCTGGTGACCCCCCATCTCTCTTCTCTCCCGATCACCTCCAGCGCATTTCCTGTACCAGTCGACCGCCGAGTGCTCCTTCCAGTCCAACGGGAGCGAGCCCGGATCGGGGCCAACCTCGCCTCCTTCTCCTCCGCGGGTGCGCTACCTCGAGCGCTACTTCTACGACCGGCAGGAGTACGTGCGCTTCGACAGCGACCGCGGGGAGTTCGAGGCCATCACGACCCTCGGGGAGCCCACAGCCCGGGCCTGGAACAGCCAGAAAGAGATCCTGGAGTACAGGCGGAGCGCCGTGGATTCCTTCTGCCGGCCCAACTACGAGATGGACGAGCCCTTCGCCCGAGAGCGGCGCGGTGAGTCCCGAGGGGGCGGCGGGCGGTGGAGGGGCCGAGAAGAGCTTCTCTTGGGGGGGGGGGGGTGGAGGACGGGAGGGGAGGACGGGTCGGGCAGAAGCCGCCGGAGGGGGCTGGAGGGTTGGGGGGATGGCGAAGGGTCACCCCGGAGGAAGGGGCGCCAACCTCTCGGGCGCTGACAAAAGCCTCTCCCGAGGGAAGCTCCAGGGCCAGGGAGGGGCGCTTGCCCGGCCGGAGGTGCCCGCCAGCCTTGGCAGAGAGGGGCTGCCGGGACCCTTCCCCCTCAAGGAGCCTCGGGCCCGGTCTCTCCCCCCCCCCCCCCCAAAATGACTGGCTGTCTCATTCGCAACTCAAAGTGATCGGCGAGAGTTTTTTCAACAAATGCGTCAGGAAATGGAGGACCTCAGAAAAGGCGACGGGAGAACGGGAGGAGTTTGCAATAGGGTGAGGAAGGAAGACATGGATGACTCGAATCCAGGCAGAGTTGAAATCAAGACTCATAGGACAGATTTCAAGAAAAGTATAGAAGGAAGGGGTTTTAGAGATGTATGGAGGGAATTACAGGATGAAAGAGAAGAGGACCAAATTTCACTCCGATAGATTTAAAAGCTACTCCAGGAGAGACCACACACTGGTGTCAACAGACTCTTTATCTCAAGTAGTAAAAACTGATGTCAAGACCAGGACGATTTCAGATCCTGCCATGGCCCCTGTGGACATCGGTCTGGCGTGTGATGATAAAGAAGCACAGCAATGGAGAGGAGACCTGAATCTATTTCAAAATACAATGGTTCTAGAAAAAATGGATACGGAATTAAAGGAAATACAGCAGATGAATGAAAAGGGAGGCAACAGGACAAATATAATTTGGGAGACTATGACATGTGCCGGGAGAGAATTCAGCATAAAAGATTTGAACAATATGAAAAACAAAAAAGAACATGACTTGATGAAATTAGAAGAAGAAATTAAGGATCTCAAAAAAAAGTTATATATAAAGGGAAATAAGTTGACGGAAATGATGTGTAAACGGAAAGAGTTGCAAAATCCGGAGATAAAGAAATTTAATAGATTTATCAATAGAATTTGTTTGAAAATAGTAATAAGAAGTTGAAACCGTTGTCTAGGGCCACTCAAACTAAAAAAAGCAAAACAAAATATAATGGGTGGAATAGGGAAGGAGAAGGGTGAGTTGGGTAAGACAAAGAAAGGAAAATGAATGATTTTTCAGAATTTTATACACTGGGAAAAATAGATCACTAGAGGAGATCCACAGTATATAAATATATATATAACTATATATCAAGTGATAAAATCGAAGAGGAGGATCGAGATTGGATGGAGGGACAAATTGCAGAAACTGAGATCCAAGCAGCAGAAAATAGACTGAAAGTGGGAAAAGCTCCAGGAATAGAGAGGTTGAGGGTTGAATTTTATAAAAATTTTGAGCACTTAGTGGTTCCAAACACGAAAATAAGATTCAACTCAATATTACATGGAGAAGAAATACTACCTTCATGGCAACGATCTATCCTAATTTTAATACTGAAGCCAAATAAAGACTCTACCGATCATTATAGGCCAATATCACTGATCCACCAAGATGCAAAAATATTTCCAGCAATCTTGGCAAGCGGAATGAGTAGATTTGTAGCTAAATATGTGAAAAAGGATCAGTGTGGTGTCCTAGGAGGAAAGCAAGTGTCAAATTCGGTAAGGAGAGGTTTAAGTATCAACTATTATATAAATAAAAATAAATTAAAAGCAGTTGTATTAGCACTAGATATTTACAAAACTTTTCATTGTAAGGAAGAGCCGATGCTAAAGATATTAATAGATGAAATGGGATTTGGAAAAACATTTAGATATATAATACATCATATTTGGGAAAGAAGGCAACAATGTTGGGAAATGATGGTGTCATGGAGGTAATAAACCTAAGCTGAGGAACAAGGCAAGGAGGCCCCCTTTCCCACACAATATTGTTTGCCTTAATAATGGAGGGACTGGCAAATGCCATAAGAACAGATGATCTAATAAAAGGGATGGGATTTGGACAGAAAACTAAAATAAGTTTATTTGCAGATTTGGGAATTAAGTGAATGATGAATAAATTGGAAGAAATCAGAAATGCTGTTAAACAATTATTCTAGAGAGGAAATACAAAAGATGAAAGACAAGTTTAAATTCAAAGAGGGTGAAAGTAGAAGATATTAGGGTATAGACCTTATTAAAATTATACAAGATCTGGAGAAAACATATTGGGAAAGAATAAAGAAGGAAGTCAAAGACAAATGAGAGAAGTATAAAAGATTGAAATTATCCTGGTTTGGCAGGATTGCGCTTTATAAAATAGAAATATTACCAACTTTTAATATTTTGTTTTAGATGATCCCCCTTAAGTTTTCAGAAACGAATGAAAAGAAATACAACAGATAATAAATGAACTATGTATTGGAGTGATGAAAGTTAGGATAAACAAAAATATGTGGTTTCTACCACAAAAAAGAGATTACCAAATATTTTTGTTGTTTAGTCGTTAAGTCGTGTCCGACTCTTCGTGACCCCATGGACCAGAGCATGCCAGGCCCTCTTGTCTTCCACTGCCTCCCGGAGTTCGGTCAAATTCATGTTGGTAGCTTCGGTGACACTGTCCAACCATCTCATCCTATGTCGTCCCCTTCTCCTCCTGCCTTCACACTTTCCCAACATCAGGGTCTTTTCCAGTGAGTCTTCTCTTCTCATGAGATGGCCAAAGTATTGGAGCCTCAGCTTCAGGATCTGTCCTTCCAGTGAGCACTCAGGGTTGATTTCCTTCAGAATGGATAGGTTTGTTCTCTTTGCAGTCCAGGGGACTCTCGAGAGTCTCCTCCAGCACCACAATTCAAAAGCATCCATTCTTTGGCGGTCAGCCTTCTTTATGGTCCAGCTTTCACTTCCGTACATCGCTAATGGAAAAACCATAGCTTTGACTATGCGGACTTTTGTCGGCAAGGTGATGTCTCTGCTTTTTAAGATGCTGTCTAGGTTTGTCATTGCTTTTCTCCCAAGAAGCAGGAGTCTTTTAATTTTGTGGCTGCTGTCACCATCTGCAGTGATCATGGAGCCCAAGAAAGTAAAATCTGTCACTGCCTCCATATCTTCCCCTTTGTTCTGCCAGGAGGTGATGGGACCAGTGGCCATGATCTTAGTTTTTTGATGCTGAGCTTCAGACCATTTTTTGCGCTCTCCTCTTTCACCCTCATTAAGAGGTTCTTTAATTCCTCCTCACTTTCTGCCATCAGAGTGGTATCATCTGCATATCTGAGGTGGTTGATATTTCTTCCGGCAATCTTAATTCCGGTTTGGGATTCATCCAGTCCTGCCTTTCGCATGATGTATTCTGCAAATACGTTAAATAAGCAGGGAGACAATATACAGCCTTGTCGTACTCCTTTCCCAATTTTGAACCAATCAGTTGTTCCATATCCAGTTCTAACTGTTGCTTCCTGTCCCACATATAGATTTCTCAGGAGATAGATAAGGTGGTCAGGCACTCCCATTTCTTTAAGAACCTGCCATAGTTTGTTGTGGTCGACACAGTCAAAGGCTTTTGCGTAGTCAATGAAGCAGAAGTAGATGTTTTTCTGGAACTCTCTAGCTTTCTCCATAATCCAGCGCATGTTAGCAATTTGGTCTCTAGTTCCTCTGCCCCTTTGAAATCCAGCTTGTACTTCTGGGAGTTGTCGGTCCACATACTGCTGAAGCCTACCTGGTAGGATTTTGAGCACAACCTTTCTAGCATGTGAAATGAGTGGAATTGTACGGTAGTTGGAGCATTCTTTGGCAGTGCCCTTCTTTGGGATTGGGATGTAGACTGATCTTTTCCAATCCTCTGGCCACTGCTGAGTTTTCCAAACTTGCTGGCATATTGAGTGTAGCACCTTAACAGCGTCATCTTTTAAGATTTTAAATAGTTCCACTGGAATGCCATCACCTCCACTGGCCTTGTTGTTAGCCATGCTTTCTAAGGCCCACTTGACTTCACTCTCCAGGATGTCTGGCTCAAGGTCAGCAACCTTGTGAGGTCCCTACCATTTTTGTCCTTTATCATGTCCATCTTTGTCCTTTATCATGTCCATCAACAAAATGTTCCTTTAATATCTCCAATTTTCTTGAACAGATCTCTGGTTTTTCCCTTTCTATTCTTTTCCTCTATATCTTTCCACTGTTCATTTAAGAAGGCCCTCTTGTCTCTCCTTGCTATTCTTTGGAAGTCTGCATTCCATTTTCTGTAACTTTCCCTATCTCCCTTGCATTTTGTTTCCCTTCTCTTCTCTGCTATTTGTAAGGCCTCGTTGGACAGCCACTTTGCTTTCTTGCTTTTCCTTTTCTTTGGGATGGTTTTTGTTGCTGCCTCCTGTACAATGTTACAAGCCTCCATCCATAGTTCTTCAGGCACTCTGTCCACCAAATCGAGTTCCTTAAATCTGTTCTTCACTTGCACTGTGTATTCATAAGGGATTTGGTTTAGATTATACCTGACTTAGCCCAGTGGTTTTTCCTACTTTCTTCAGTTTAAGCTTGAATTTTGCTATAAGAAGCTGATGACTAATACCAAATATTAGTCATTCTTATTTGGCAAATCAGTTGAGAATCATCCTGGATACTATAGTACAAAGTGATGAATTAATATGAAAAGACTTTGAATTGCAGGTATTAAACAAATTGGGAGACTTAGAAGAAACATTAAAAACATTCAGAATCCTTTTATAAAGAAGGTACTTGAGATCTGAGAGTTTTACATCCTGGAATGTCCTCTTTGACAACAGTTGCCATGTTGGAGAAGTTTCCAAGATACGTAATAAAGGAGTTGATTAACAAATTTAAAAGAAAACAGAGCTATAAATGGGAGGATTGGAAGCATGAAATCAAAACTAAGGATCTATCCAGAGGTATTTTAGCAGAAGAAAAAATGGTTAAATTTGATACAGCTGAAACTATGATT
Organism: Intellagama lesueurii; assembly: GCA_037013535.1. NCBI lineage: Eukaryota > Metazoa > Chordata > Lepidosauria > Squamata > Agamidae > Intellagama > Intellagama lesueurii. The sequence continues at coordinate 305,349,256 of JBAJHW010000002.1, read as the reverse complement.
GAAAGAAGGAGAAAAAAAATTAAACTAAAGCATAGGCAATTGACAAAGCTGAGAGAAGAGGCCCATCAGTTTGGAGAGTGAAAAATAATATGGGAGGCAGATGTAGGAAAAATAAATGGAACAGAAGGGTTTAAAAAAAAAAAAAAAGTCAGTTCCCTTCTAAGATGTGGGACCCGTGCTTGGAGGCCTCCAGGCCAACTTGACCAACCGTCAACTCCATCTCTTGGTTCCCTCTTGTCCACCCGCAGGGTCTCCTGACTCCTCTCCCACCTTCTTTTTCTCCCTTACCTCCAGTTCAGCCCAAGGTGAAAATCGCCCCCTCCAGCTACGACTCCTCCTCTCACAACACTTTGCTGATTTGCAACGTGGACGGATTCTGGCCCTCCCAAATTGAAATCAAGTGGTTCCGAAACGGGAAGGAGGAAGACGAGGCCCGAGTGTTCACCACGGACCTGATCCGGAATGGGGACTGGACCTTCCAGATGGCGGTGATGCTGGAGGCCCAGCCGGAGCGGGGAGACGTCTACGCCTGCCAGGTGGAGCACGCCAGCTTCCCGGAGCCCGTCACCGTCCAGTGGGGTAAGAGATGATCTGAAGCTCACTCACATGCGCCAGCTCTGATCTCCTTTCTCGGTGTCACCTGGGTCTTGGTGGGAGGAAAGAGGGGTGGATGCTGAGGCTGAGCCTGGCCCCCCATCTCACCCCAGACGTTTTCTCTCTCTGCAGAGCCACAGTCGGAGTCGGCCAGGAGCAAGATGTGGACAGGGGTGGCTGGGATTGTGCTGGGGCTGGTCTTTCTGGCTCCCGGCCTCATCCTCTACCTGAAGAATAAGAAAGGTGAGGAGATAGATGGCTTTGCTAAGGAGAATCCTGGGCATGATTCGGAAGAACTGAACTTTCTGCGTTCACATGCGTCACATCTGTTACCCCAAACTGAGTGGCAAGGGACCATTTAAACCCATAGCCCTGATCAAGTGGGAGAGCTTTGGGGATGTTTTGGGGGGGTGTTGTAGGAGTTGGGACTTGGGGTGGGGACTCCCCTAAAACTGAGCACATCCTTTTTCTTTTTTCCAGGGCAAAGAGTCATTCCTCAGCCACCAGGTAACTTCCATTTTCTCTTGTCCTTTAAAACTATGGGTGGCATTTTGGGCGCAAAAAGGGGGAGGCCACATCAACTGCGACCCTTCCAGATGTTTCCCCCCTCCAGATGGGTTTCCAGAGTCTTTCAAATGCGGGTCTCCCATTCTAGAGAGAGTCAGGCGTATCTCCTGAGCTGGGCCAGAGGAGAATGTAAGGGGTCAAAGTGGGCTCCCCAGAGCCCCTCTGAAAGACCCTCACCTTCTTCCTCCTCAACTCCAATCCTCTCCCTGCCTCCTTCTCAGGAATCCTCTCGGTGGTTGACTAGATCAATCCCCAGTTAACTGGAGAAGAAGCCTTAAAAGTGTGTCCAGGTGCCTTCCTCCGTGTTTTTCTCCTGATCAGCAGCAGGAGGAGCCAACACGGGTGGTTCAGGCGGTTCCTAATTTGTCCAGCTTTCTTCTGAATGGCCCCCTGCCTCGGTCTCCCTCAAGAGCCGCTTGCTGGATCATGTCTGGCCCGGGGAATGCTTAAAAGTGTCTTGGTCACCCCTCCCAAAGAACCCCAACCCCCAGTCCAGATGTCATGCACAGAACCAGCTGATAAGAGGCCCCGAGTGTCCCAACTTTTGACTGGCACCTGGGAAAGGACAGGCATCTCCACAGGGCTCTCTTCCTTCTCTTCCTCTTCCTCCCAGGGAGGTGGGGAGGGGGCCCTTTCCAGGGAGGTTGCCCACTCTTTGGGTCCAAATGCCAAGTCCAAGTCTTTGGTACCAAGTCCAGGTCCCAAGCTCAAAAATCCAAGTTCCTATTGAAAATAAGCTTCCCCCTCCCCCAGAGAAAACGGAGGGGTGAGTGTGTTCCAAGTCGTGAGTCAGGTCTGAGTCAAGTCCAACCTGACATCGTGTCCTGCGAGGGGAGGCCCCCTTCCTGCCCTCCTGCCTGGATAAGTCTTAGGCTTCAGGGAACGAGAGATGATCCGGTCTCCTGCCAAGGGATTCGTCCTCTCCGGAAAACACTTCCCATCCCATAAACGTTGTGACAACCATTTACGTCTGACCCAAACATGACATATTTACTCTTGACATGTGTTTTCAACAAAGAGCTTGCTAGGGTTATATCCAAAACCGACAGAAAAGCCTTATCGCACCACAGTGCTTGTAATGTGAAAGACAAGCCTTTTTTCCTTATATATTGTGTGTGTGTGTGTGTGTGTGTGTGTGTGTGTGTGTGTGTGTGTATACACACATATGGAAAAATGCTTCTCTTTCTTATATATATATGTATTTACTAAAACTAGTAAGGAACTTTTTTCGGCATTTTCTGCCAATGTCCATAAAAGACAACATACCTTTACGTCAACACATTCTAGTGCCTACGGCTGAATTTTTTCAGATTAAAACGGACTGCTGTTTCTGCTCAGAGCCTGAAATTCCAAAAGGAGTCCCTTTTCCTCTGAGCGTTTCTTCCTTTTGAAAAGCTTGTCACACATCTTCATGAAAGATGGGAGGCTTCTGACCTTAACGAGACCAGGCGGGACTAAAACGTGATGTCCCTGTTGTGTGTTTCAACGGGCAAATCATCAGAATCTTTTCCCACACTGTAACCAGCCAGAGTTGATGATACCAATATTGGGAACACTTGAGATTTGATTTTGTTGAAAAAAAATCTCTTTAATGCAATTGTTTTTGTTAGAACTGGCAGTGAAAGGCAGAAAGGGATGAACCAGTCCATCTTTAGGACTTTCATCGTAGAGGATTCCATGAACCTTAACAGGTTGATCTCTTTCTCTCTTCTTGCCTCCTTCTCTCTCTCTCTCCCCTCCCTCTGCAGTTGCGCTCCTGCGTTAGACCTCCCTGCCTTCCTGAGATCCCACCACGGAGCTGAGCTTTTCTCTCTCCTCTCGCTAGCTGCTTTTCCTCGCTGGAATGCTGGAAACTCTGGAGAAAGAGCAGCCCAGATAGATCGCCTGCTAATCTTTTTTTCCCCTTCACTCCTGGGTAGGGGAGATTAAGAGGAAGAAGGAAACCAGGCCTATTTCTTGATCTTTTTGAGGCATGCCTGTGTCCCCTGAACCTTCACACATCTCCTGCCCGGGATGGCCAAGGGATCTCCCTGAGTCTCCCTGCTGGAGCTTGACCTGTCCCCTCAGACCAGGTGGAAACATCTTTTAATTTTAAAAGGCAGCCTCCTTTTGGACAGAGGCTTAGTCATGACTAGCAATTCATGGCATGTCTTAAAAGAATAAATAATAATGGTCAATTCAATACGTCAAGTAGAGCGATACAGAGGCAGGTGGGCCCCATGACCTCCTGTGTCACTAATCCAAGATCTCAAAAGCCTTTTTTCTACTAAGAGCTATCCATATGGATAGGGATCCTTTAAAAACCCCTGGACCCTGGACTTGGGCACAAGTGGAATCTGAGATTTAACACTGAAGTTTAATTTCAATATTCCCAACGAGGAATGAAACCTGCTGGTGACACAATCTCTCCTTTATAGCAGGTTCACTGATTCAGTGTACAAACAGAACTTACTCAGAAGGGATTTCAGCCTGTCTGCTTCTCCAGCATTAGCAGTGATGCTGCTGCTGCTGCTTCTTAGAGAGCTGGAGGGAACCAAGTTAGGGGAGGCGTCTTCACAAACTGCCCAGAAATGGCCAGGCTCCTTGACTCCAGGGTTATCCTGGTAGAAGTCCCAGCCACAGAGCCGTGAAGCCCACAGGCTGACCTTGGGCATGTCCCTCTCGGTCAGGCTGAGGCTTCTCACAAGGTGGTTTTTAGGATGAAGTGCTTCTTTGTTTCTGGCTAAAAGGAGGGAGGGGGGTTTAGAGGGGAATTTGTCAGGGAACGTCTGGCCTCCTCCCAGTCCCTCTGAATAAGGTCAGATGAACCTGGGATCCAGAGGTTGCCCCTGCAGGACAGAGGTTGCTGCATCTCCAGCTCTCCCTTTCCTGGAGGAGACAGGCATGCATTTAGAGACAGATGCTGGTGATTCCAATATACCCTCCCCTTCCCAGCCCCTGCTGACTATATTTCCTTCTTCGTGATTTATTAATAATATTGTCAATTTGCAAATGTTTTTCTGAAAAAATAAATCTCATTGTGCTTCCTAATGGATCTGCTTGAATCCTTCACACCTACTTAGGAAAATGTTGATGGGATCTCTGGCTTCTGGCTCTCAGTTAAAACTCTTCCAGCGTCCCTTGATCTCTCTCCTTTGGTTTTCGTAAATGTGTCCTTCTGAAGAACCGCACAAACCTTTGGGGAAGGAGGAAAGATGACCAGAGGTCTCTGTGTCAACACTTCCTTCTTAGAAGGTCCTCTTGAGAAATCTTGGGGGTGTTCCTGGATTCATCTCCAGGCCTGGATGCCCAGGTTTTGGTGGTGGCCAGAAGTGCCTTTGCACAGTTAAAGCTGATGGGTTTGCTGCCTCCATTCCTGGAGAGATGTTCTCTGGCATGGGGACACAGGCCCTAGTTATGTCCTGGCTAGATTACTGTAGCGTGCTCTATCTGGGGCCACCCTTGGAAAATGTTCAGAAACTCCAGCAACTCTAAAATGCTGCAGCCAGATTGCAAACTGGAGCTGCTGACCAGGAACATAGAACTCCCCTGTCACAGCAGCTCCATTGGCTGCCAGTCTGTTTCCACGCTCAAATCAAGGGGCTGGTTTTAACCTATCAAGCCCTAAATGGCTTGGGTCCAAGCTATCTAAAAGACCGTGTCTCCCTCCATGAGTCTGCCCGGGCATTAGGGAGGGGGATCAGGAGACAGGGATCTCGTTGTCTCGTGTGCTTCCAGAGGCACCTGGTGGGGCTACTGTGAGATCCAGGAAGCTGTACTAGATGGTCGCTTGGCCTGATCCAGCAGGGCTCTTATTAGGCTCTTATGTCCTTATTCCTCCCGCTCCTTGTTCTCGGAGGTCTCCCGGAGCGCCCAAATTCAGCACCTGGACAGCTCCTGCAGGCTGACGGGTGGACGGCAAGTGAGATCGCCTCTCAGGAGTCCTACAGAATAGAGGGGGCAGGAAGGGGATAGGAGTCATAGTCTTTCCCCCCAACTTGGAAGCAACGTCTCCCCCCCAACCCTCAAGAACCCCTCTGCCAGAGGGCGGCACTATCTACACAGTGAGGGTGGAGCGGGCGTGGGTAGGAGACTGTGTTTGGGGTAAGAAAGGGAAGCGCAGGGTTGAGGGGGTTAAGACTCTCATTGTAAAACTGCCCCTCCTATCCGACCCACGCAACACACCCCAAACGGAAGGGGAGTCGGGGAGCTCCTGCGAGGAAGGGGAAAGATCTGGCTGTCTGCCAACCGAGATGCATCCCCTGCTAGAATTTTTGGAACTGTGACTGGGCAACGCGCAGTGACCCCCAACCCCACAGGATCTCCGAGGTGGGGACAGAACAGAAGGGGGCGTCTGCATCATGAACATGAAGGAAAAAAAGCTCTGTAAAGATTTCTCCAAACCAACCCTCCTGGTACCTGAGGCCAGGAAATGAAAAGCTAGATATCCTTTGATTTCGATTCCTGCCTTGAACCGGGGTTTGGACTTGATGTCCTTACAGGCCCCCTTTCCCGACCCCATGGTGGTAGGATTCTCAGTTTTATTCCCTCAGTTCCACATCGACCAGGGCGTGACTGGGCTACGAAGAGGGTCGGAATTCTGAAAAGCCCAGACCTGACTCTTCGCTGTTCTTCTCCTCGGCCATTGAGTCCCCTCCGACTTCTGGAGACCCCATGAAGGAGGGGCCTCCGGGATGACCTGCCCTCAAGGACGCTGCTCAGCTCCCCGGCAAACTCCCGCCCGTTCCCCCTCTGAAGGCCGTTTGGCCCCTCGGAGGAGGCAGGAGTCGGAATTCCTCCCTCCCCGCACGGTTCCCTTCTCCTGGGGTGGCCCATGGCGGTCAAGAAGGACCCGTGGCCCGACCCGGGACGAGGCCCTTCCACGCTGTGTTCCCGTGAAGGAGCGGGAGTCTGTCTGAAGGGACCCTTTGGCGAACTCCAGAAGGTGGCAGGGGAGGAAGGGAGCCCAGTCGGTGGTTTGTTGCCCTGCTTGCTTTCTTCACTTCCTGCCTCTCTGCCAAAAGATGAAGGGGTGGGGGTCTCAAAAGAAGGCGAACAGACATTCCCCCGCCTCAGTCCCCCCTTTTTCCAAGGGACGTGGAGAGACAGGCCTTTCTCTGCCGGGAGGTTTGGCACCCTTCAGCCTGAAGGTTCTCTTCTCCCCCCTTTCATGGCTAAGCGACCGGCCATTCAAAGAAGCGCAAAGGCATACTTAGTATGGGGGAGGGGGAGGGGGGAGGGGAGTCTGCCTCGCTCCCTTTCTGAGGGGGTCGGAAAGCGAAGCGGCTTTCTTTTGCTCCCTCCTGAGCGCAGTTCCTCTCTTGGATCGGGCCCAGCTTCCCCGTTTCATTTCCATGAACGCTGAAGGCAGCTTCGTGCGTGGGGAAGCGAAACCTGAGCACACACACACACACACACACACCGCCCCCGCTTTGGCTTCCCCTCCGCGGCTGCTGGTGGAGGGAGGGAGGGAGGGAGGGGGACCTGAAGGAACAGAAGCAGGTGGGGGCAGGGCAGGAGGGCCCCCGGCCTTTGGGCCCAGAGGTTCTGCTCCTAACCCCCCCCAACCCAAACAGCGGGAAGCAGGGGAAGCGGGTCTGCCTAGAACCCACTGGAGGAAGAGGGTTTCCCATGGCTGCCTATGGGCAGTTCCCTTTTTTTGGGGGGGGGATATACAGGCTGGCGGTGGGATCTGTTGCTCTGATTCTGTGGAGCTGCTCTCCTCCCACCCCCCAAAGGCAGTCTCTAGCGCTTTACCCAAAGGGAATCTCTCACAGGGCCAGGCAGAAATCTGCCCATCTCCAGCTAAATACAGAGTGGATTAGAACTCCCTGCCATTCGAAATCTAGCCTGACAGGCATGTGATCATAAATGCCTTCGTCTCTCATGTACGGCGGAGGTCTTGGCTGCCCCTGTGGCCTTGCTTTCTTCCACCCCCTTGTCTCTCTGGATGAAGGATCAGCCCCAGGGACTCTCCCAGCCAGGCTGGTTGTCACACTAGAGGGATGCAGGAGGCGTGGCATCTGAGTGGAGACTTTCCTGGCCTTGGAAATTTGAGCTCAGCCAATCGCAGTCTCTGAATTGTTCGTCGTCATCCGTTGCCAGGCAGGGACAGTAAGCGTTTGCAACCATCCCGTTTTGGTCTATTCATCTCCGCCTGGCCAGCTGAAATGGTCCTGAGGTGGGGGCTTCCTCTGGAGATTTGTGGGTAGGGGGATAACCCAAACCTCCCTTCCTAAGGTCAGCCGTTTCTCGCTCAAGTTGTTTGCTCTGGATTTCATTCTGTGGAGCTCCCCTCCTCCCACCCGCGAAAAGCAGTCTCTAGCGCTTTACCCACAAGGGCAGGCAGAAATTTGCTGAGCCAATCACAATCTCTGAATTGTTCTTCGTCATCGGTTGCCAGGCAGGGACTGTAAGCGTTTGCAGCCATCCTGTCTTGGTCTATTCATCCCCGCCTGTCCAGCTCAAATGGTCCTGAGATCTGGGCTTCCTCTGGAGATTTGCGGGTAGGGAAAAACCCAAACCTCCCTTTCTAAACTCGCACATTTCTTGCTCAAGTTGTTTGCTCTGGATTTTGGGTTTCCTGAAACCGAAGGCTTTTTGCCACTTTTGCGGCTGCCTCTGTCCCTTGGTTGAGGGTGTCGGAAAGCGAACCGGCTTTGTTTTGCGTCCTGAGCACAGTTCCTCTCTTGGATCGGGCCCAGCTTCCCCGTTTCCTTTCCAGGAACGCTGAAGGCAGCTTCGTGCGTGGGGGAGCGAAAACCTGAGCAAACCCCCGCTTTGGCTTCCCCTCCGCTGCTGGTGGTGGAGGGAGGGAGGGAGAACTGAAGGAAGAGAAGCAGGTGGGGGCCGGGCAGGAGGGCCCCCGGCCTTTGGGCCCAGAGGTTCCGCTCCTAACCCCCCTCCCGACACCAAATAGCGGGAAGCAGGGGAAGCGGGTCTTAATGACACCAGCGTCGGGGGGGGGGGGGAGTGTGTCCAAGGGGGTGGGGTGGAGGGGGGAGGGGAAGGTTTCCTTCTTGCTGGCTGGCCAGGGAGTTAAAGGCTAGCGATTGGGTCTCTGGGGGCGATTCTGTGGCGCTCCCCCCCTCCCACCCCCGAAGTCCGTCTCTGGAGCTTCACCCGCAGGGTCAAGCCGGCCTCTGAGCGCACCCAGCTGGATTGGGGAGTTGCGAAGGAATGCGGGTGGGGTTGCGGAGGGGAGCGATCCGGCCAGTCTCAGCCTTTGCTGCCAGGTCGGGGGGGCGCTCCCGAGGACCCCTCGGGCCTTCCGGTCAAGCCAGTTCGCTGGCCCCACTCCCTTAATCTAGATGCAGTTAATCTATAGGACTCTGCACATGCGCTTCGGAAAAACCACATTGTGGGGCCAAGGGCTTGGCTGCTGGGCGAGATTCCCCAGGCGAGGGGTCTCTCGTGACGGTCTCTGAACCTTTGCCCTCCGCCAGAGAGCGCTTGGCCCGGCAGGTTCCTTTTACTCTCCCCGCCCGGTATTTGTCTTGGACTCGTTCCCGGATGCGCGGCCACCATTTCCCCCCGGATGACGCGCCTCTTTCGCTGAACCACAGGCTCACGCCTTGGGTGCCAAGCCTTTGCACTTTGCACACGCTCTGAGGCGTCCATGTGCGCAGGGAACGTCAACCGAGGGCTGGGTTTCCGGGGCGAGAGTTAATCCACGCAGCCCTG